>CM063246.1:13228885-13275283 GCA_032158295.1 Pycnopodia helianthoides
ATAGTGAAAAAGACCTGTCGTGTTTTCTGTTTTTTTCAAACATTGAGTTTTTATCACGCGTGATAAAAACTATTGTTTTATTCATTTCTCAGAAACGATTGCATGAAGTTATGTGTGAATCTGTGAACATTTGTGTTTTTCGATCTTACCAATAGTGTACAGGGCCTTTAAACACTATTCGTCTGTCTTTTGGAGAAATTTGGTGCTCGACATGGGGTATGGTATACCCCAACACCCCTCCCCTCCTTACCCGTTGTGTCTTTGTTGTGCTTGGAACCTCAATAATCATTCAGAGGATTTTAGGGAGTAGGCTTACCTTTGCACAAGAGGAAAATAATGTGTTAAAGTAAGGGAACATTGGGGTTTTATCCTCTGTCTCAAATCGGGCTTGGCATAATGTGGTGAGGATGACCACTTACACGGGGTACTTTCACCCAAAAGGGCAGCGTCTGTTCCAGTAGGACTACTCTCAGCCAACAGGGCAGCGTCTGTTCCAGTAGGCGTACTCTCAGCCAAACGGGTAGCGTCTGTTCCAGTAGGCCTATTCTCAGCCAAAAGGGTAGCGTCTGTTCCAGTATGACTACTCTCAGCCAAAAGGGTAGCGTCTGTTCCAGTAGGCCTACTCTCAGCCAAAAGGGTAGCGTCTGTTCCAGTAGGCCTATTCTCAGCCAAAAGGGTAGCGTCTGTTCCAGTAGGACTACTCTCAGCCAAACGGGTAGCGTCTGTTCCAGTAGGCGTACTCTCAGCCAAAAGGGTAGCATCTGTTTCAATAGGACTACTCTCAGTTAAACGGGTAGCGTCTGTTCCAGTAGGCGTACTCCCAGCCAAAAGGGTAGCGTCTGTTCCAGTATGCCTACTCTCAGCCAAACGGGTAGTTTCCGCGAGGGTACTTCCTGATGTGCCTCTCTTCGATGGACACCCAGTTTGAAGTTTCTCCATGGCTGATTTCACCCAGTAGTATTTGTTATAAGGCTGACCGGGATCCGGCTCGGGTACAGGACCGTAATAAGCCGACATCTTACGGCACTCAATAATGCACATGTATGCTGTTAAAATAAAAATAAAAATTTAATAAATTGAATAGTTTTTCTTATAGTTATATAAGATCAAACTTTCCTTTATGCGTATTTTGTACGGAACAAAATGTACGTTGTGTGTATTCTTACAAATATTGGGAAGAGGAAAGAATATTTATTTTTTCGACCCACTCTTAAATCTAGCTTATCAGATCAAAAATTATGTAGACTTATCATCGAGCAAAATAAATAATTTATTTGGTTTCATGGACTTTTTCGGCTCTTGTCTAGTGTGCAGATGTAAAACGGATGTCAATTCCTCGTCTTCTAAGGGGATGCAAACACGGTCACGCGTTACGTTAGCAGATACTGGAGCTTTTCGCAGCCAGATTTTTTGTAAAGAAAAGGGGATATCAAAAGAAAGGTTTTGCGTTAAAAGTCAATCTTCGGATGAAAGAGGGCGCAATCGCAACACCTTATACACACAGGGGTGCACCACACTAAAGAAACTAACCAATGCTAAATGCTAAATATTCAAAAATACTGGCTAGGGTCTGGGGTCGGGGCTGGAGGCTAAGGTTTTGGCTGACTGCTAGGGTTTGGGGTGGGGGCTAGGGTTTGGGGTAGGGGCTAGGGTTTGGGGGTGGGGGCTAGGGTTTGGGGTTGGGGGCTAGGGTTTGGGGTGGGGGCTAGGGTTTGGGGTGGGGCTAGGGTTTGGGGTGGGGGCTAGGGTTTGGGGTAGGGGCTAGGGTTTGGGGGTGGGGGCTAGGGTTTGGGGTGGGGGCTAGGGTTTGGGGTGGGGCTAGGGTTTGGGGTGGGGACTAGGGTTTGGGGTAGGGGCTAGGGTTTGGGGTAGGGGCTAGGGTTTGGGGTTGGGGCTAGGGTTTTGGGTGGGGGCTAGGGTGGGGTGGGGGCTAGGGTTTGGGGTAGGGTCTAGGGTTTGGGGTGGCGGCTAGGGTTTGGGGTGGGGGCTAGGGTTTGGGGTGGGGGCTAGGTTTTGGGGTAGGGGCTAGGGTTTGGGCTGGGGGAAGTATGACCAACTTTAAAGCCTAAATTTATCCAGTCTCCTCAAAAGTAGAAGCACAGAACCCCCAGGTTCGGATAGATTGACATTTTACACATTCTATTAATTGCATGACCCCAAAAACGTTAGTAATCAAGAGATTTTGAGAGCCTACAAGTATGATAATCAGCTTGCGCATGAATTTTGGCCTATTATAGCCCTTTTCACACTACAGAGCCATTTCCCGGGAAATATACTCCCGGGCACCGCCACCCCAGTTCTCGCTATCCCAATTTGGTAACTCCCGGGAGTACTATTTCCCAGGAATATGCACAATCGTTTCACACTTACGATCAAACCCCGGGAAATGTAGTAAACACTTTCAGAAAGAAAAACAGAAAGTAATGCCTCATGTTACCGCGCGAGATTAATGACGTCTCAACACAGTGGACGCAAAAGGTGGGGTTGGTTTTACCCGCTTTTGTTCTCACTAGCTGCTTTTTCCCCGGGAAAGACGTTTTAACCCGGGGTTAACTCCCTTAACCTTTTAGCCACTGGACCGCCCAGCCGCCCAAAGCGATACACCGTAACACTGGGGTAGGAGGAAACGCTCACCAGCTTGTGTTTGAAGAAGGGGAAAAAGTAAAACTTAATAGTCATTGGTACGCGTGGCAAACGCTTATGATGATAAATTCTGTAGCTCTTACCAAAACGACGCTCCCTGTTAACAAAATATATATTTTGTTATCATCATCATACTGTCGGAAACTAATGGTTAGCAATTAACCAGTATGAGCAATTGACGCAAGGCAACAGCCTTCAAAACAATTGTGTTCATTTTAACATTGTGAGAAACAACCTCCGTAAAATTTAGCGGTAGCCGTTACCGGGAGGCAATTATTGTTCCCGTGGGATTATTAGCTCCTCCGAAATTGAAATAATATGTTAATCAATGACAATATTAACGAATAGAACGAAAATAGTACGTAAATAACAATTTTAAGAATATTTTTTAACCACGATTCTAGTAATTTACTTAGAGAGCTTGAAAACTAATCTTTCTTCTTTTTTTTCAAACTAGGGCGGTTCAGGGACTATAGGGTTAACCCTATCCTTGAGCAGGGTTAATTATTTCCCGGGAATAAGCTATTTCCCGGGAAAATCCCGGGATTTTTTTTTTTTTTTAGTGTGAACAGATCGACCAAAAGGTTCTCGGGAATTTCCCGGGAAATACCTATAGTGTGAAAAGGGGCTTTAGTGTGGTGCACCCACAGCGCCGAAAGTGGACAATGGAAACCAAAGATTGTAGAGCGCACAAAGGGTGCACCCCACTAAATATACTCTCAAAGCATACAGTGCAACATGATAAATATTCCAAGCGTCCAAGCATCAATCTTGAAAAATATTTCGTCTCGGTGATATTATCAAGAACCAGGCCTCGGCGGGTTTAAACCACTAGTTTAAAACCGATTCAACACTCATTGATTCCCGTAATCACAACGGTCAGGAGATGACAATAGCAGGACTTCCCCTTCCAATCGAGTTGGCTATTAATTTCTCATTAGTTTTCAAAGATTGTTGTTGGCATTGTCTGGCCTGGGTATAATCGACTTCAATTGCTTTGATATTACCTCCAATTCTCAAAACCCCTCGTTCCTTTGTTACTCCCTTGAGGTATAATACCTTTAATACTAAAAATCCAAGCAAAAACTGCTTGATATAATTCGCTGCCTCTTATTCAGCCATACAATAAGATGTGAACAACCAACAAAAATAAAGGTATATTTCGAACTTCTTTCCAAAACCCGCACTCATAAAGCAGAGTTTCATTGAAATTTCAAGCCCCAGTAAAGCAAAGCTGTTCCATCTATAATACTTTCTGTAACCTTGACAGAATCGCTTCTGTGGAAAACAACAGCAAATGCCTCATCCAGGATCGATCAATCTAGAATTGTCTGAAGAAACATTTACCTATAATTAACTTTGCATCAATTCTTATTTTAGTCGCCATGGAGCCAAGTGGTAAAATCCTATTAAAGAAAATCAATATATTGCTACACAAAGGTCATCCTATCGTGTATAAGTCTAGGTGTAGGCCTAAGGGTAAAAGTAAAATGTAAACATTCCTAGTATATAGAGTATGATTATTACTTAATTGCCAATAGTGTAATTTCAGGGCATGCCTTGAATGTTCCTTGTGATGACGGGCCTGAGCCTTTAAAATGAGACCCAAGCTTTCAACAGCTAAACATTATTACGTCACCACACGGCTCTGCGTCACCATATGTTACAGTGCCCTCTATCGACGTATGTAAAATCTTCTTCAAAAGGCAACATCTTTGTTTTTAGCTTTTTAGGGTTTTCACTCGAGGAATTACATCGCATTGAGTGTTGAACCGACTTGTAGGGTATAAAAAACTGACTATGAAATACATATTTTCACCATTGTGACGTCTTCAGGTATCTTATTACGTTAATTCAAAGTTCATTATTTAAAAATTTAAAACTGCTGCCCTCATGTCACAGATTCACACTCTATGATTGTGTAGTTTGTAAGACCCATGTCGACCTTTCATTCCGGTGTACACAGAAAGATCAAAGCTCTAACAAATGACATCTGTTAGATTCTCATGTCATAACATACAATAACGTTTAGGCCGTCTTGTATGGCTTTTGAAACATTTGGCATTGTATCCAAAAGCATGACCCGCTTTGTGGCCTTTCGGCCATAAACCAAGCTTTAATGCAAACAGCTATGTCGGTTTTTACCGGAAATATAAATCCAAAATTGTGGTATAACTGAAAGCTGCTTCAAAAGGCAGTTCGGCAAATCACAGCATACATCATGATGATAGCCAACATATAAATAATTAACACATATTGCGTGCACTGTTGTAAGACAATAACAAGCATGATAAGCCTGAAACTTTGCCAACCAAGGTTGGAAAACTATGGGAAACCATAATGCAAAGCAAAAACAGACAGCCACAGTTTGTAAAAGTGTTACAAAAATATTCAACAATTCTGTTAAATTTCTTGGAAACAAAGAAACCAATCATGTGACGCATTTCTTTAAATTGAAAGTTTGCAGAATTGTTGAATTTTGTCACACCATCTTAGGGAGTATGGATAAATTATGTAACGGGCACGGTCACGCACGTTCTTCTGCAACCACCCGGTCTTAGGGAGAATTACTGTATAACAACGGAACAATGGTATTGCCCAAATGCCACTGCGTAATTATAATCGGCTTACTAGATAAACCCTAGCTTTTTCCCCCACAAAAATCTACTGTCGTTTCAATTGAAAAAAAATCGAATCCATGTAATAAAACGAAAGTTATTGTATCTTCGGCCTGGTATGTTTTCATTGTTTTTTTTTTATAATAAGCAATAAATATCATTGATCAACAAAAAGCTATTTTGTTTGTTATGCTGGATCTCTCAGCGGCGTTTGATACGCTAGACCATGACATCATGCTCCACCGCTTTCAAGATAGCTTTGGTATATCCGGTAATGCCTTGCAATGGTTTTCATCTTATTTCAACTGTCGTACTAACCATGTTCATGTTCCTGGAGCGGACTCAACTACCACTAATCTTGACTACGGCACCCCGCAGGGCTCTGTTATTGGACCTTTGTCTTTTACACTTTACACAGTCCCAATTGGGGACATTCTACGTAAGCACAATATGTTATATCACATGTACGCTGATGATATTCAGATATACTCCATCATCGACCCAAAGATCCCGTTAGATGCAGAATGTGCATTGTTCAATTTATCTACTTGTGTGAAAGACATTCAGCATTGGATGGTGGCCAACAAACTCAAACTTAACGCGGATAAAACTGATTTCATCATAATTTCCTCCAAAACTGCCAGTAAAGCTCTTGGTCACCTCAAGTTTACTTTTGAAAACACAACTATTTCACCTGCCAAATCGGTACGAAATCTGGGAGTTGTGTTTGATGCCAGGATGTCAATGGATGATCATGTTGCACAAATGAGTAAGAACACCAACTTTCACCTACGAAATATCGCTAAGATACGTCCATACATCGATGAGGATACATGTCATTCCGTTGTTAGATCACTTGTGCTGTCAAGACTAGATTACTGCAACTCGCTTTTGAAAGTAATCACAAAGAAAAACATAAATCGTCTCCAGAAAGTTCAGAATAAAGCAGCCAGACTCATCTTTAAGACCGGTCGTCATGACAACATTTCACCACTACTTCAGAAATTGCACTGGCTGCCCATCTCAAACAGAATTGACTTCAAACTTTGTCTTCATGTCTTCAAATCCCTTGCCCACCAGTCACCATCATACATATCCGACATGCTACAACCGTATGTCCCACCGCGTTCCCTGCGCTCTTCCTCAGAGAACCTCTTGGCTGTACATCGCACCGTCTCCAGAGCTGGTTCGCGTGCTTTTTCTGCTAGCGCTCCAAACCTGTGGAACTCATTACCATCACATCTTCGCCATGCAACTTCACATAAACAATTCAAGAAACTACTTAAGACTCACTTGTACAGAAATACTTGACTCGTTTACTTCACTTTACATTGGAACATCTTGAGTTTGGATTTCTTTGTTGCATCTTCTGTAGGCGCTTTGTAACCTTGGGAAAAAGGCGCCTCATATAAATGCTGATATACATACATACATACATACATCCACGTAAACAAAAATTGTATTTTCGGCCTGGTTAATACATGTTATGCTTTTTTTTAAAGTAACTTCCTGCACATCGTCGTCAGATTTTTATTAAAATGCTTTATGAAGAGTAAATTACGATTATTATTATTTTTATTAGGGAAAAAGCTTCGTTCGTTGATAACCGATAATATTTTGAGAAACAACAAGGTTTATATTTTTTAAATTCGGAATCTCCCGTTTAATTTAAAAAGAGCCACTTCTTTAGCTATGGTTGCAGAACGTGTCACCAGCTCTGATATACCAATGGAAATAAAACTAAAGTTTAACTTTTCAAGAAATACATACTTGTAGTAGTATTGTAGCATATTGGCTTTCGCAAAGTCAAGGATTGACCGTAGGCCTATATCTCTTCAACCCATTGTCCGGTATACACACCTGAGCTAGACCGCAAACACTAATCCTTCACTCCTTTGTGGGCTACTTTCGTGCTGCCTTTTCTGTGTAATCTGACCAACAAAACGCACTAACAATGAGAGTTTGATAATGAGGAAACCTAAAAATCACTGGAGGGCAAATCCCATTGTTGCACGGGGCCGTGACAATAGACCCTTCCCATGAAATATGTAAATTACATTCACGCATGCGTACAGACGCTGCTGGTTGGGAAACGCCAAAGAGTTGTGCACAAGGCAGACGCACAAACGCGTGTGCGTCACGCCACCATCAGTCCCATGCAAAAAGGTGCGATGTTCACTCATTTTGCCAACCAGTAGGGAGAGTGCGCACGCGCGATGTTCATTTTGCATATTTCATGGGAAGGATATTTGTTGCCCGCTCATGTGATCGTTCTGCGCCAATGAAAATACAGCATTCAAGACAGAGGTATAACAAAATTGAATGTTTTTCTAACACTCTCCTGTCCGTGCCAACCAGCGCGGTTTGTTTCTCAATATTAGAAAGGTCTATACTTTCATTGTTTCAAAGATAATTTGAGCGTTTTATCTGCATTAATAGATACAGTCGTTGAATAGGATTAACACGATGTTACAGTCGGCAAACACCGAGACCAGACTAGTTTACCGATTAGCCTCAGTTTGGTTCTTATGCCCAAATTCATAGAGTTGCTTAAGCACAAAAAGTAGCGAAGCACAACAAAATTATGCTTACCAGAATAAGATTACCAGCCAAACTACAATGTCACATGTACAATTTGTGACTGGTATCCTGCTCATTTCTGCTTAGTAGACAATATTTTAAATCAATGCTCTCTGCATAAGCAGCTCTATATCTGGCCCTGGTTTCGAATGGAAGGAATGCGTGATGGTATTATGACCATGATATTTCTCACCATTGTTCCACTCCGATCGAAACACTGAAGACAATCCATAAAATTACCCAAACTATATGTTTAGCACTCGCGCATGGTTGCAGCAATAGTTATTGCACTATTAACCCTGCGGTCAGCGAAGGTGCTCACGCCGTAGGCACTTTTTTATATTTTTGTTAATTACAACACTTTTTGTTGGTTCAATTTCTCTGAAATTAATTTTCATCGATCCCTGAACAGTCCTTAACAAAGTGGCTGAACCGATTTTGCCCTCGAGGTCATTCACCGGGTAGGTCAGTTGTCACAAATGTGGGTGGAGCCAAGGCGGCATTCATTTGTACTATTTTTGGCAAATTCGCGGATTTCGACATGCTTTGGCAAATCAGTTGTGAACCAATATGTAATTGCCAGAATGTTAAAATCTTTGGTGTGTGTGTTCAGTGAACTTAGATTCATCTGTTCAAACCATTAGAACAAGATTTGTGCCCCCAAACACAGTTATTTACACTTCAACATAAAACGCCTACCGCGTGATCACCCTGGGGGACGCACGTAAATATTCTAAGCTGGCTGCTCGCAGGGTTTTAAAGGTATTGTACACTTTTGGTAACAGCTCAAAATCAGTGTCCACATTTTGTGTGATTAAACATATGCATGAACAAACAAACCTGTGAAAGTTTGAGCTCAAATTGGTCATCAAAGGTAGAATTCATATATGAGACGCACCCATTTACGAATAGATGGAGTCCTTATAAAAATGGGGGAAAATACCTCTTCATATCATTCACATTTTGTTCTGTTAATCTTTAATTTCTTAAGTCCAAATTTCAAATCGGGCCACTTGCGAGAAGGGGGCACATCAGTTATGCCACTGAAAAGTCGTTTCCTTGGCAATTTTGAGAGAAAAATAGCCTACAGTGCATGCTACAAACTGGTACGAACTGAATTCCAGCCTACTTATATCCTTCGAAACCTTCCTTGAGCGACTAAAAAATTTCCGATATTCATGATTGTATTGACAGCAAAATGCTGCTTAGCCAGTGTTTGCCTTGACTGGTGTAGAGGCAAAGGACAAAAGTCTGCAATACAATACAGGTGAAAGAACAGTGCATGGTCAATACTAAGCATAACTAGCACCGTATTCGATAACCCAACTAACAGTTCCATTAGAGCAAGCATTGATTTCCATATCAAGGACAGCCAAAACATTAAAGGGATTGTATCTCATCATAACTTTAGACTGTGTAAAAATTTTCAATTTTTCAGTCGTGTATTATGAACTGCCAAGGACCAGAGTGGGGGATACTCGAGTACGAGTACTTGTGTCTGAGTACCGAGTATTATTATATCCGAATACCGAGTTTAACTGCCGAGTATCGAGTACTTGGATCTCCAAGCACGAATACCAGTACGAGTAATAGAAGACTGCAGAATGATGTATACATAACTGGTTGTTTTATTATTTATTTATAGACGACATTGTGTGCTTGTTACATCAAATTTAGAAAAACTTAGTATTTTTTCCCTAGAAGTTTCTTCCCCTTTTACGTTCATTAAAGGAAGGTGGTTTTTAAAATCACAGTCCGACTACATTTTTAGTACATTTCAGCATCGAGTACTTTCTTATTTTTTAGACGAGTATCGAGTGTGGACGGGTATTTTGGTAGCCGTCAAAACGGTACCCACGTCAGAGTACTACTCAAGAAATAGGCTTATTGTATTATTTTAACAGTAAATTACATATTATTTAAACCTACTACGGTTAAAAAATAACAACAGAATTGATTAATTTAAGATCTGCACTTTCATGGTTATTAAAACTTCACAGTTTAAGGACAGTGGAAACTTTTGGTCATTACCCAAGAAATACATTACCATAAAAACTTAGCTGGTAAGGAGCACCTGAGAGCTGCTGATAATATAAAACATTGTGAGAAACGACTCCCTCTGAAGTAATGTAGTTTTTGAGAAATAGTTTCTCACTAAAATATTCGAATCTGAGAAAGGCTTTAGGCATGAAGCCTTTCTCAGGTAGTTGAAAGCCACAATTCAATGCAACAAGGGTGTTGTTTCTTTAAGTTTTTTTCTTGCAACCTTGATGACCAATTGAGTCAAAATCTTCACAGGTGTGTTATTTTATGCATTTGTTGGGATACATCAAGTGAGAATACGGTAAAAAAAATACCAAAAGTGAATCCTGTCTTTAATTATTGGCAAACAAAGTTTGTAAAATTTCAAAGTTTAACTTTAAACGCGGTTTTCTCCAGAACCGAAGTTTGACTTCAATGGCTCAAATATTGTCTCCGTGAAAACGATTTAACGTATCAACCCAATCATTTGTGAATTTTTTCCCAGACCTCATTTGGGGGAGGGGGTCAGGGGCATGGATTCCGAACACCTTTTTCAATTACATTTCCGCCTTAAATTGCATATAGGCCTAAGTGAAAAATTGTAAATACTTAATTATTATTGTACATCGACGCATCGAAACCCAAAACTGTTTCCTAGGAAACGTTAGCACATTTTCCATCTGAATTTCCATGTTTAAAATTGCATACCAATGATGCAACAAAGTATTGATACATTAGGGGCCTACATATAAAGCCTCGTGCTCCCCCTAGAAAAAAAACGCTCTTTTTAAAACTAGTTTGTAGGATGTGATCAGATTTCACCCCATTGGCATTTCCAATTGTGCTTTTCAAACCTGACGTGCAATTTTTGGTTCTTGCTTTTCGTTCACTGATAACACAATGAAGCAATGATTTATAATGATAAAGTCATTTATAGTTAATAACAGCATTACAGCGCATTGTGAATCACAAATCCCTCGATGCGTTTTACGACTATAAAAAGGGTTCAAAGATAGGCTACAGTAGAAAGCGACGAAGGTACACATCAGTAATGAACACAAACATCAGACAGGCTGTGTCAAATATAATGCAATTGCACTGACGACGTAAGAAAATGTAGCTCTTGCATGGAAGTTGAAATAAAGTAATTTTCTAGAGGCTTACCTGTAAGTAAAACCAGCACAGACGACGGCAACACACGGATGAAATGATTCCCAGTGGACATTTTCCTACTAACTTGTGTCTGAAGAACCAGCGTGCTGATAAAAACAAACTGTCATTTATTGGTAAAAGTATTCACCGGCAGAGAGTTCGTAATCTCGTGGTAGCAGCGGTAAGACACAGAGACCAGATGGCTCCAAAAGCCTGCTGCATGCATCATCAGGAATGTAAACGGACACGCTACTGGGAGGCGGAACGTCACGTGTGAACCACCTCTGGGCACTGCATTGAGATTTCGTAAGCATGACGTCATCAGTTTATACACAACACATGCATTCTTCAAGGGCGGATCCAGGATTTCTGAAACGTGTGGGGGGGGGGCGTGAATTATACCAAGCAGCAAATGATGAAGGCAAGTTATGGCGCCTGTGAGAGAGTAAGAGAGATTGGGCTTTGTATGTGAGACGTTTTTACCTCGGGTGTGCAAAGTAAATAGGACCTCAAGACTTTTATTGATGCACATTTGAACCGAACAGACCTTATGCACATGACGCCATTTAAGAAGGGCGCCCTCGGCTTGAGGTCAAAAGAAGATTGCTCATTGGCTCATCCTCTGCGCCGCGCGTACAAGATGTGCGTTTTCCATTGTTTCGTCATCATTTTACCTCTAAAATGGCGGCGTGATGACGTCAATGCATAAGGTGTATATCGTTATCAAGTTTCTAAGGAAAAAGCAGCTTAGGTGCTCGGTTAAAACTTTGCCCCGTCACTACGAAAAATTCTTTGAAAGTAAAAACAACAAGAGTTAAACTGAGATAAGGTACGGGTCCTCGTGAAGGAAATGGTCTCAATTTCTGAATTATTTGAAGGTTTGGGTAAAAAGGGAATTCCATCAGCTCAAGCAACAGACTTTCTTTGTTAAACTGACAACATTATACGTTGCATACTGTTCTACAAAATGTTGACAATAGATTTATAATATCAAGAGTATAGAAATCGGGTAGACATTCAACACGGTTTTTTATTGGGTAAAACAACACTTACCAGATATTGATAAACCCTAACCTTTACAAGCCAATTTATTTTTAAGATTCAAATACTCTGAAAGTAAACAGCCATTGAATGGTTTTTAGTATTTTTAACAATTTCTTATTTACTTTTATAAGGAAAAGGTTCAATTTATGTCTATCTAATGTGTTTCACACTTGTTATGTTAAAAATGTTCAAAATAGTGTACCTCTATATTCCTGGATTTCTGCCAATGAAAAACGATGCAAATATCAGGTTGTATTTAGTACAAGAAACATTTTAAAACAACAATCACTTTAAACATTACACGTTACTTACGATGATGACTTAATGATTTTCTATATAATATTAGGCAATAGCAGTGTGAGGAGCCAGTCTTCACTGCTTGGTAATGACCGGGTTGGTGGTTGGTCACTGTTAATGGACCTAGCAGAAGGCAAGGTCCATTAACAGCAGCCAGCCACCAACCAAAGTCAATACCACGAAGTGAAGACCTGTCCTCACACCGTTAATGCCATTAATGCATTTGACGGGAAAACCGGGGAAATCAGCAGAATCTGTGATTTTTCTTTCGCCCATGTTTTGTAGAATTGTTCTTTTCTTGTTCAAGGACCTTTCTTTAGGCTGTTCAGTGTTTACATGGGACTAAATCTCCAACACATTTTAAACTATTTAATCATATTTTCAAGATCCAGACTATGAGCTTTGAAAATTAAACGCACCATAAATAAACCTTTCCATTGTTGATAAACAAACCCCGCTGGCTGGCATGGACGGCCAAATGTAAGCAAAATATTCAATCATGGGATGTTGTTTGACCAAATTAAACATTTCTGCAAACTTTTAAATAAAGAAATTCCATCCCATGATTGGTTGCTTCGTTCCCATAAAATTCAACACTATTTGTGAATATTTGTGTGTGTTTTTACAAACTTTGGCTATCTGTTTTTGAATTGTATTTATGGCTACCCATAGCTTTCCAACCTTGGTTGGCAACAATTCCGAATGAGACGCTGCAATGGAAGGGTCGAGAGAAATTATTTGGTTGGTGTTCGGCTTTATGCTTGTTGGTTTCATGGGCGTACCAGCTACTTTAAGTTGACACCATAGAGCTATATGTATAGCTCTATGGTTGATACTTAGTCTGCGCGTTCACGCGTACGCGTTGTACGTGCGTGCACGCTTCACAATATCGCCTTGCCAAAAAACACACAAAGAAAACAGCTGATTTGATAGTTCCCGCATCAAGCATAGAGCATACAGAACACAACACTGCTTGTATAAGGGTCATTCATTCGCTAGTTCAAAGAGCAAGTCTTTAAATCTCTTGTCAATACACACCTGTGTGACAAGTCTTCGACCAATCAGAGTGCGTAAACTCGCCGAGATAAATACAAAATGTGTGTGGTCTTTGGTCTTTGTCTACTTTTGTACTCGGTTTAAAAACAAAATAGCAATGTTCCTGTCTATCATATTCCTGTCTATCATACAGGTAAATAAAGGTCCAAAGAGGTGGTATATTTTTACAATACATTTTGACAATTAGTAATGGTCTGATATTAACTAAATAAGGTACTTTCTCCTTTTATGATTCGACATGAGTAGTTTTACTTAAATTGTTAACCATTAAAGTATTATCCATGTTATCCATTTCGGTAACGCCGGCGCACAGAGGGCCAGTTCAAGGTCAAACTGCGCCAAAATAGGCAAATAATTATTGTTTCAAAAATCAATACTCCTATCTTTTTAATGTTCCCAGTTGTCCAGAGGCATATTATATTAAATAATTAATGAAAAAAATCACTTTAAAATACGGGTTAAACCCTTGTATAGTCACAAAATTGTAAAACATGTAACGTAAATCGTTAAGACTAACGAGTATTTTAACTTGCTGCTCTGAACATTTCATAGAAGATAACGCCATGAAAACCGTGTCAATAGTTGTTCACAGTCTATATTTTATGAAAATTAAATTTATAATCAGTTTGATTTCTGTTTACTGTGTGAAAAAACCCGAAACACCACATAAAATGCCCTTTTAAAGTTTTTTTTTTCTTAAGAGGCAAAGAAAAAATATAGTTCCGCCGGTTGCCCCGGTAATTCTAACTTCTTCTAAAAGCCTGAACCTTCAGCAACAGTTTAAAATTAAAATTGGTTGCGACTTTTTGCGACTTTCGAAGATAATTCATTTTGAAGTGGTAGGCCCCTCCACGCAAAACGACTGTTTTGACTCAACCACCATGACCACCCGTACGACTCGCGTGTGTGTCAGGTTGTAGCACTTCAGCATCAAAGAAAGATAAAACTCTCTCTGTAAAGACTTGACCATCATTTACTTCTCGGAGTTCTTTTACAGTGGCGAGAAAACCATATACATGTCAATAGTAAGACTTTGTTTAATATCTGTTCAAAACCAAACGGCCCCTTACGACTATAAAAGCACAATCCGTCATCATTTACTTAAGAGTTGTTTTAAGGTGGAATATCTGTTCAAAATCAAACACATTAAGCTTGGTTAGTTCGCAGTGGTCATCAGTTGAGTATACGTAATAACGAGACCAGTTTTACTTTTGTCGTTATTAGTCTAGTACAATGGCATCTTTACATAGAAAGCTGTTGATCGAAGCTGTCAGGTCTTCGGAAGATCTTTCAAATGCTTAAGTTTCACTTGAAATTTGCATGGATTTTTTCTCAACAAATCACGATATAAAACGATTAGAAATTCCAAAGGAAATTCAAGAGAAGATGAAAGCAACCCTGCGCGAATTTCTTTACAAACTTAAGAGAAAATAGAAAGCTTGCAGCCGCAACAAAAACGCCATTGAGATTGAGTCATTGAATAGGTTTCATCACAATAAAACAGATAATTATAGCTGTTTATACATTCTTCTAGCCACCAACACTTTTTAAAAGATGCATATTATTTCAAATCACAGACTCCGAACATCAAGCCAATCAAAATTCAGCATTTTGGTGACGTCACAGCATTTTGAAATATGTTTCATGGTCTTTCTCGGGCCATAAAACCCCTCAATGGCAATTCATTTAGTTGCATACAATAATTTTGGCGCAGTTTGACCTCGAGCTGGCCCACTGTGCGGCGGCGCGCTGTCGTGACGTAGACACAGGCAGGCATCGAATGAAAATGCGCACGCAATGACAATGTAAAATGCAGAGGCATATCCATGCACATTCCCTGACGATTTAGCTCTGGTATGCTTCACTTCAGCCATCCAAATTCATCTGCATTTTGGATCTGATGGGTATCAGTGCAGACTGACATCATTTTATAGTGGTGTTGCAACCAGCAACAATACACCGTGACGGCAAATTCCATAATAACATAAATAAGCCAAATATAAAGAAAACTGTCCAATGTAACTTAGCACATGAAGTTGCGTAAGTTTCTGTATCAAACCACACGTATTGATATTGATATCGCCGCACGTCGACAAATGGCGCGTTCTAAGATATACGTCCCTGTTGTGCTCGCGGGTTTTACCCCTAATTATATACTTTATTTCTTTTTGCTATATAACGTCAACAATTTTGGGGGAAAAAAACTTGCTTTGCATATTTTAAAATTTAAACTGGAAACATTTCCAATTCATATACATTTAAAGGCACTGGACACTATTACTGAAAATAATTGTTAGCATAAAAACTTACTTGGTAACGAGCAATGGAGAGCTGTTGATAGTATAAAACATTGTGAGAAACGGCTCCCTCTGAAGTAACGTAGTTTTTTTGAGAAAGAAGTAATTTCTCAGTAAAATGTTTGAATTAATTTTGAGACCTCACGCGTGAGGTCTTGAAATCAAGCATCTGAGAGCACACAACTTCGTGTGACAAGGGTGTTTTTTCTTCCATTATTATCTCGCAACTTCGACGACCAATTGAGTTCAAACTTTCACAGGTTTGTTATTTTGTGCATATGTTGAGATACACCAAGTGAGAAGACTGGTCTTTGACAATTACCAAAGGTGTCCAGTGTCTTTAAGGTGCATCATAACTGCTTAAAATACTCTACACTATACGTACCTTAAACTCACCGTCGGTGCATTACAGAAACAATGGTGATATTCTACGACAGTGCAACATTACAAAGTCAGCAAGTTCAACAAAGTGTAAACGAAATAATTGTGCTGGCAGAAATTTTGGCTATTTTGACACCCTATGGTGTAAATGTTTATTCTTTTTGGGTATCTGTATGTGACAGCACCCATGGTGTAAATTTTAACACCCAGGTTTTTGCAGTGAGCGATTTCAATCAACTAGAATAGCTATTACAAAAAAGGTGACGAAAGGCACTTATTAATTTAAAGTTGCCATAAAAAACATCACTTGCTAACAGATAGAGTTTGATTTTAAACAACTGTCATACCTTAAACAATTAATTATAACCCAATACTTCAAAATACATACAGCAGTTTTCGTTGTTATAATTCTTGTTCCATGAAATGGGCAGAATGCGTATAATTTTCGCGTACAAAGCTTCATCAAACTTGACCGTCGCAAGGTTAATCCCATCACTGTTACCGTTGAACTGTCGAAAGATCAGAATAATTAGTCGAATTATTTTACATTGCCAAGTAAATAAATTTGAAATCGTTTGAAATTGTTTGAAGAGTATTTTTGACACGAGTGCAGTTGAAAGAGGTACACCGCTATTAAATGCTCTTCAGATGCATCTTGAGAGTGAATGAGCAAATAATTGACGTGAGATTACTTTTGTGTGCAGTAAATCGGGCCGATGGCCACATAGACCTGAGGTTGCTGATCGTAATAATCTTTATACAATTCACTGAGGAGGTGAAAGCAACACTAGGAATTGTTCAGATGGCTAACCCGTTGATCTTATCGAGGCAGACGGGTTTTATGAGCAACATTGCCCGTTATTGGAGCTAGAGACGACGCTAGCTACCTTTCGGGGATGGCCCCTCTTGACATAACGTGTCATCCAGTAACCAGTTACGGAGGAGCAGGAACCGGGAAAACCACTGAAGTTTCATTGATATTTACACTCTAAAGGCTCTAAAAACTCCCGGGTCAACATTTACCCAGACCCGGGTCCCGTAGGGCCTGCCCTTTCCTGGGTCAGTATGATCCGGAATATTGTGTCAACATAACTCAGAAATGGGTCAAATTGACGCAGAAATCGGAGCCAAAATTCCATTTTTTTTTTTTTACCTGTTTCGGGGTCAGCCTGACCCAGAAATGGGTCGGACCCTCTGGGACCCGGAATCCGGCTCAATTGTGACCCGGGAGTTTTTAGAGTGTATTAGAACAATCAGTAGATTCTCGGGCCATGCGGACAGTTTAGTATCGAACAAATTCCGAGTCAAAGTTGCAACGAAAATGTTATTGGGAAAGCGGTGTTTTTTCGTGAGGTGCAGTGTCGTTGTTTTGGGTTTTTATTATCATCAATAAATAAATTGATTTCTTTTAGGAGATACAAGTGAAATCCAAGTTGTTTCTGATTCGAGATATCATTGAAACAACTGGTCATTATTTTGCAATATAACTATTTAGGACTGGAGATTTAAACAAAACAAAAACACAGTTTGTATCGCTTTTGGTTATAAATCTCTTTAAGCTGTTCGTATTTGTCGATAAACAAATGTATTTAAAAATATCTTTCTGCCATTATTACCTGTTGAGGTGCTCCATCTTCTGACGTCACATTACTCCAGGACTGACCATCATTATACGCAACTTTGAAAATAATGACGTAATAGGGTGTAGAAACAAATGTATTTAAAACATATCCCTTTGTGATTAGACCTGTGATGTGCACGTTGTCGATGAAGTCAACTTGTATCCATGGAGTATTGTCACTGCTGCTTGCACACCATGGATATCCTGTTCAGAAGAAATGCATATTGAAGAAAGGATAGCTTGTGAGTGTTCACAATTAACAGTGAAACTAATACGCGGCCTAGATCAACAACAAAAATTCGCAATCGATACATTATCATCACTTAAAATCGGAAAGGCCTATACGTTAGTAATGAAAACGTTACATTAAATAAGAAAAATAGTTCGTATTCAAGATAGAAATTACAAATAAAACAAATAAGCCCTTTAATGAAAATCCATATTCTCTTGTAACAATAAGAACATATCCAAAATTTAATTCACGGTCAAATTTAGATTTGAGCTTAAACAACAATTTGTTAAGGAACATGAAAAAACGTTTAAAAAAAACCTAGAAATTCAGTTTTTTGTGACATCGCAAAAACAAGAATTGAGTTTTACTCTGCATAACCAAGTGGTCCATGTCTGAAGATTCAAGATTTAATGTTTGAGATTAATAGTCGATGGCTGATGTCAACAGATGGCGCTGGAAGTCGGTTAAGTATATGACGTCATATATTTAATAATCTTCAATACCTTTCCTCGATGTGTGTATATCAAATAGTGAATTTTTGTGTCACGTTGTTCAGGGGTTTAGTTAAACTTTTGAAATAATGTCACCAAAGAACGCTGTTTGTATTTATGACGTCCTTTAACCCTGCGTGCCGAGCTTCCAATTAATATATCTAGCTGATAACTAATGCCTCATCATTGGAATACACTTTTAATTATAGGGCAATTAAGTCTGTTTTGAGGGTGTGTTGGGGGTGGGGGAAGGTGGGGTGGGGGAGTGGTGGTCGAGTGGGGGATTGTGATGGGGTGGTAATGGGGGCGGGGAAGTAGGAGGCGGGGAGCGTATTTGTGGGGGTGATGTGGCTCTTAAAATTGTTTTTAAAGCAATGGGCCATTAGTAATTCCATACACATAAAAGCATAATCGAATTTCCTTTCAATGGCAACAGAGCTGAAATTAAGGTAGTCATTATTTATTCACTTCAACTTCAGGGTTGGATCGGAAGACAAGGTCAAACTAGAGTCATTTCTGGTTAACTTTTATTTATTGTTTGATGAACTTTCCGAAGATGTATTGACTGTCTAAAATGATTGTTCAGGAGTGTGCATTTTCAAGATATTAAACTTTTGAATTAATGTAATTCGACACTTGATGACGCTATCATGACGTCGTAGTTCAGGTTCAGTTCAATTTAAATCTTGAGTTATGCTGTAGAGAGGAGTTTGACGGAAGAAGAAAGGGAAAAACAGGACAAAATCAAGAGGTTTTCGCGCTGCTGCACTAACACAAAATATTGGCATGATTAATATTATTTCATCAAACTCTTTGACTATTCTACAGAATCGTTGAGAAGGAACCTACCAAGAAAGTTAAGACGTGCATCCTCTGGCAGATAGGAGTGTTTTGAAAATGCTGAATAGTAGTATGACGAAGCTGTGATGCTTTTATCAGGGATGTCTCCATTCTCCATGCCAAGAGGGTTATACACGTCTGTGGAGCAATAATGTGGTTGTAAGCCTGTATGCATCCCCTGTCTTTTAAAAGCACTTCCCCGTTCACACAAGGACCCACAAGTGTGTTTCCATCGGAGCGGCCGTTCAAGATCTTCATTTACCAACAACTTTGCACTCTATAAACAGAGGTTGACATTCGTCTGTCTTTTGGAGACATTTGGCGCTCGATTCGGGGCATGGTATACCCCCCCCCCTCCCCCGCTGTGTCTTCATTGGGCTTGGAACCTCAATAATCATTCAGAGGATTTTAGGGGGTAGGCCTACCTTTGCACAAGAGGAAAATAATGTGTTAAAGTAAGGGAACATTGGGGAATATCATCTGTCCCAATTCGGGCTTTGTAAATGTGGTGAGGATGATCACTTACACGGGGTACTTTCACCCAAAAGGGTAGCGTCTGTTCCAGTAGGACTACTCTCAGCCAACAGGGCAGCGTCTGTTCCAGTAGGACTACTCTCAGCCAAAAGGGTACTTCCTGATGTGCCTCTCGTCGATGGACACCCAGTTTGAAGTTTCTCCATGGCTGATTTCAACCAGTAGTATTTGTTATAAGGCTGACCGGGATCCGGCTCGGGTACAGGACCGTAATAAGCCGACATCTTACGGCACTCAACAACGCACATGTATGCTGTTAAAAACAGAAATTTGATAGATTAATGGAATAGGTTTTCTGATAATTATAGGCTATAAGATCAAACAATCCTTTTTGCGTATTATGTATGGAATAAAAACAATGTACGTTAGTGTATATTCTTATAATTATTGGGAAGGAAAAAAAAAAAAAAAATTCGATTCACTCTTAAATCTAGCTTGTTAGATCAAAAATATGTAGACTTATCATCGAGAAAAACAAATATTAGGTTTCATGAACTTTTTTCGGCTCCACAAATTTCTCGGTCTTCCCCTTTGAGACAGAGGGAAGTCTAGTGTGAAGATGTAAAACGCAAGTCAGTTCCTCGTCTTCTAGGGGATGCAAACACGGTCTCGCGTATAGCAGATACCGGAGCTTTTCGCAGACAGATTATTAGTACAGAAAAGGGGATATCAGAAGAAAGGTATTTCGTTAAAATGTCAACCTTCGGATGAAAGAGGGCGCCATCACAACACCTTATACTCACAGGGGTGCACCACACTAAGTAAACTCCCATAGTAACCAATACTAAATGCTAAATATTCAAAAAATACTCAAAAAATATTCAAAGTCTCTCACTCTTTTGAAAACCAATCAGATATATTTTCAGACAACTAAATTTTATATTTCTTTTCAACTTTTGTCGGGCAGCTGTTGGGAATTTTTGCTATTTACCCTAGAAAAAAATACCCCCGAAATTGTTTTTTCCCAAACCGACTCTCTGCCAGTTTTCGTGAAGCACTTATCCACTTCACAAGCAAAGTAGGACCAACTTTAAAGCCTAAAATTATCTAGTCTCCTCAAAAGCTGAAGCACAGTTTGGATAGATTGTTATATTTACGAAATTTATTAATAGCATGACCCCAAAAACGTTTTTATTCAAAAGATTTTGAGGGCCTACAAATTATAATAATCAGTTCGGCGCATGAGTTTTGGCCTACTTAGTGTGGTGCACCCTTTAAGGGCAGTCATATATTCTTTATGGTAACAAAAACTATGCTTAAAAATGTGAGAATAAGGTACCTATTTGATATCAAAACAAAATTGAAAATGTTACTTCGTTCGTCTACAACAAGGTAAAACATGGCGCATTTACATGTATTAAAGAAATGTGCAAAGAAAAACCTGCATGACACACAGCTGTGTACATTCTAAGGACGTGTCAGAAGTTATATCCAAACCATCCCTCAAAAAATTATTAACAAGTCTCTTTTTTATAATAGAACTCTAAAAGCCTTACAAGTTATTTAAATAATCGAGAAGAGGGGGCTAAATTATGTGGAGAAGCTTTAAAAAAGGGAAAAGGGCTGATAATCAGCTCGGCGCATGAATGTTTGCCTATCTAGTGTGGTGCGCACCCTTATACGCCGAAGGGTGCACCCCACTAAATAAACTCCCACTAGCATTATACAGTGCAACATGATAAATATTCCAAACGTTTCAAGCATCAATCTTGAAAATATTTCCATATACACCTCTCGGCAAATAGGATTTCAGTGCATATGTTATCCACAATACCTCAAGTTGAAAGTCAACAACCCAAGGTCACAATATTGGGTGACAGGTTTAAACTGTGCCCCTTTTATTTTGCTCTAAAATCGGTTTACATAGAATAATAATGAGGCCAACGCTCTGATTTCACACTATTAAGTAGGTTGCTCCACGAAGGCGCAATATTGTGAACTTGGGCTTGCGTGCTGAATGGCGCCCACATGGGTGGCCATTGGGGCAAAAAAGAAAAAACAAAAATACAAAAAAAATAAGAAACGAATAAAACAACAATGTACATTAAATCACACACATTTAAAGAATTTACAAAAGGATAAATTAAAATCCCAAACAAGAGGGAATGCAAAAATTAAAAATTAAACACATAGATACATACAAAGGCCTATATAACATTAACAAAAAAACAGAAAAGCAATTGTTTTGTTTTAAATGAATGAACTATTATAAAATAATTCGCAATGTAATAGGTAAATGAATCCAGACGAAAAATATACACAAAGGTAACTCAAAATAAAACAAGTATTTCACAATAAAAAGTTCCAATCAATGGGTGCATTTCAGAGGAAATAATTTCGCAGAATGCTTAGGCCTATACTGCCATCACCATTTTTATGAAGTAAGCTTTCACATACAAATTCCACAATTTGTTCGTGGTCATTACCAAACGATGACCCTTCCTTTAAAGACACTGGACACCTTTGTTTTGTCAAAGACCAGTCTTTTCACTTGGTGTATCTCAACATATGCACAAAATAACAAACCTGTGAAAATTTGAACTCAGATGGTCGTCGAAATTGCGAGATAATAATGGAAGAAAAAACAACCTTGTCACACGAAGTTGTGTGCTTTTATGCTTGATTTCGAGACCTCACGCGTGTAGTCTCAAAATCAATTTAAATATTTTACTGAGAAATTGCTTCTTTCTCCAAAGCTACGTTACTTCAGAGGGAGCCGTTTCTCACAATGTTTTATACTATCAACAGCTCTCCATTGCTCGTTACCAAGTAAGTTTTTATGCTAACAATTATTTTAAGTGTCCAGTGCCTTTAAGAGCGATGGAGATATGGGTCTCGATAGGGAGGATAAGTACTCGAACCATGGAGGTCATCGGACCATAACACTCAGAATTAGGTGCCCTGTGACCACATCCAATCATGGGATAAGGGAACAGACCTTGCCTTCCTCTATAAAGCACGGATGTGATCGAGTTCTAGTTAGGACACTTTTCTTTTCAAACAATCATGTAAAAAATAAGTACAACTCAAACTATGGAAGATTTGAACCACTGAACACTGAGGGCGCAAGACCAGCTCGATCACGACGCAGCTATAGCTAGCATAAGTGCTGTATGATGGATAGGAGACCACCAGCCAATCAGCAGTCTCCGTTGGAAAGTTTCGCCGTTGGCTCATTTCTGAAATTCGCTTATTTCTAAGTTGTTCGTTTGTTTCTGAGTTGTTTGTATGTTTCAGAGTGATTTGTTTGAGTTGCTCGTGTATCTGTTATTGTTGTTGTATGGCGCGCGCAGTGGATTCCTCGATCACGGTGTTTTCTTATTCGCTCTGCATTGTAAAAATGTCCATCATTGAGGTTTGTTAAGAACTATTTTCAAATAAGTTATAATTACGCAGCATTATTCAATTTTCATTATTGTGAAATACTAGTTTACTTGTGATTCACTTTTACATGTATTTATCTTCTGAATACATTATCTTATTATATGTGCAACTGCAAAAATTTGGTTAGGAATTATTTTAACATTTTTCATGTGCTTTGTTATTTTTGTTGAAATAAGTTCGTTTTAAAAGCGCTTGCGCTTTTGTTTGTATTTTGTATTTTTTCTTTTTGCTGCGATGGCCGCCCATACCCATGCGTATTTCGTGTTCCAACTCAACAGATAGAGCTCCAATCTTGCACAGTCGGCGTTCTATAATCACAACTGTCAGGAGATGACAATAGCAGCTATGACTTCCCCTTACACTCGTGTTGGCGATAAATTTTTCATTAAGTTTTGTTCAGTTTGTTGTTGGCATTGTCTGGCCTGGGTACAATAGACTTCAATTGTTATGATATTACCTCCAATTTTCAAAACCCTTCGGAGGTTACGCCAAGCAAAAGCTGCTTAATATAATTCGCTGCCTCTAACTCAGCCGTACAATAGCCTAGGCCGTTTCCTTGTATAGTTTATCACGTGACAAGTCTAAAAACTGATCGATATGATCGAATAATCAGAGGCATGTCTTTATTTTCATCCAGATTGTTATTTATTTTAATTTTATTTTATTTGCGGGTGTTTCGGCCTTCCGTCGAAACGCATTTTGTTTTTGTGTAGTTTGAAAAGCTCATTATGCATGCAGCTTGACCTTAGCGCGGCACACGCAGTACAATGATACACTGGTGCGCAGTATTTGAAACGCTCATTATATATGCAGCGTATACTTATGAAATACTGTTGACGTTAAAGTAGAATGATGGATAAACAATAAACTCTTTGGCTGCCTACATGAGTGATACGAATAGTATAATGATCCAAACACACCTCTTATTTGGTTCACCTCTTATTGAACACCTCTCAGTGATTTACATTTAAGTTGAAATCAATAAATTACTATACAAAAGTCATCCTATTCGTATATAGGTCTAGGTGTAGGCTTAAGGGTAAAAGTAAAATGTAAACATTCCTATAGTAGAATATGATTATTACTTAATTGCCAAAAGTGTATTTTCGAGGCATGCCTTAAATGTTCCTTGTGATGACGGGCCTGAGCCTTTAAAGTGAGACCCAAGCTTTCAACAGCTAAACATTATTACGTCACCATATGTTACAGTGCTCTCTATCGACGTATGTAAAATCTACATCAAAAGACAACATCTTTGTTTTTAGTTTTTTAGGGTTTTCACTCGAAGGCATCACATCGTGATGAGTGTTATACCATCTTGTATGATATAAAAAACTTACTATGAAATTCCTATTTATAACATTGTGACGTCATCAGGTATCTTATTACGTTAATTCAAAGTTCATTATTAAAAAGTTATAACTGCTGAACCACATGTCACAGAGTCAAAATCTATGTGTAGTTTTAAGACCCATGTTGACCTTTCATTCCGGTGTACACAGGAAGATCAAAGTTTTAGCAAATTACATCTGTTCGAATCTCATGTCATAACATACAATAAAGTTTAGGCCGTCTTGTATGGCTTTTGATGATACATTTGGCATTTTAGCCAAAAGCATGACCCGCTTTGTGGACTTGCGGCCATAAACCAAGCTTTAATGCAAACAGCTGTGTCGGTTTTTACCGGAAATATAAATCAAAAATTGTGGTAGGCCTATGACTGAAAGCCGCTTCAAAAGGCATTTTCGGCAATTCACAGCATATACATCATGACGATAGCCAACATAAATAATTAACACATATTGCGTGCACTGTTGTAAGACAATAACAAGCATGATAATAACGAATAACAACTGTTGGGTTAATGTCATAGTATAATATTCCAAGGTTACAATTGCAAAATTCCCATTAATTGCACATGGCAGGCATATATCATGTGATCTGAAAAGTCGTTTCCTTGGCAAATTTGAGAGAAAAAAAGCCTATAGTGATAAAAACTGGTACGAACTGAACTCCAGCCTACTTATATCCTTCGAAACCTTCCTTGAACGACTAACAAACTTCCGATATTCATGATTGCATTGGAAGCGAAATGCTGCTTAGCCAGTGTTTGCCTTGGCTGGTGTAGAGGCAAAGGGCAAAAGTCTGCAATACAAAACAGGTAAAAGGCGTGCATGGTCGATACTAAGCATAACTTGCACCGTAATCGATAACCCACCATCCATAGTTCCATCAGAGCAATCATTGGTTCCCATAATCAGAGATAGCCAACACATTAAAGGGATTGTATCGCATCATAACTTTAGACTGTGTAACGTGAATATTGGGCCATCAGTCATTGAAGTTTCAATTTTCAGTCGAGTATTAAATACTGACAAGGACCAGAGTGGGGAATACTCGAGTACTGGTGTCTCAGTACCGAGTATTATGATATCCGAATACCGAGTTTAACTGCCGAGTATCGAGTACTTGGATCTCCAAGCACGAATACCAGTACCGGTAATAGAAGACTGCAGATTGGTGTATACATAACTGTTATTTTTTTTTGGGGGGGGGGGGGTTCTAGACGACAATGTGTGCTTGTTATGATATATGTCTTTTAAAATGATTACATCAAATTTAATAAACCTAACTTTTATCTTTTACAGTAGTTTATTCCCCTATTACTTGCAATAAAGAAAGGTAGTATTTTAATATCAGAGTCCGACTAAATTTTCAGTACAATTTCAGTACCGAGTACTATATCTTATATTTTTTAGACGAGTATCAAGTGTGAACTTTGTGTGTACGAGTATTTTGATAACCGAGTATGAGTACCATCAAAACGGTACTTGAGTAGTACCCACGTCAGAGTACTACTCAAGAAAATGGCTTATTGCAATTATTAGCAGTGAATTACTTATTAATTAAACCTACTACGGTAAAAAATTAACGAAATATTTGATTAATTTAAGATCTCCACTTTCATGGTTATTATAATTTCAAAGTTTAAAGGCACTGGAAACTTTTGGTAATTACCCAAAAAATACATTACCATCAAAACTGACTTGGTAAGGAGCACCTGAGAGCTGCTGATAGTATAAAGCATTGTGAGAAACGACTCCCTTTGTTGTAATGTAGTTTTGGAGAAAGAGGTTCTCACTCAAATATTTGAATCTGAGAAAGGCTTCAGGCACGTAACCTTTCTCAGGCATTTGAAAGCCATATTTCAATGCAGCAAGGGTGTTTTTAATTTAATTTTTTTCTTGCAACCTTGATGACCAACTGAGCCGAAATTTTCACAGGTGTGTTATTTAATGAATTTGTTGGGATACACCAAATGAGGATACTATAGAAGAATTACCAAAAGAGTAACCTGTCTTTAATTGGCAAACACAGTTTGTAACATTTCAAACACAGTCTGCCAAACAATGATTTCAAAAATAGTTTAAACTTCAAATGCGGTTTTCTCCAGAACCGAAGTGTAACTGCAGTGGCTCAAATATTGTCTCGTGAAAACGATTTAACGTATCAACCCAATCATTTGTGCATTTCCCCGATCTCATTGGGGGGGGGTCAGGGGGCATAGATTCCGAACACCTTTTCAATTGCATTTTCGTGTTAAATTGTATATATTATACTGTACTTATTAATGTACATTAAAGTCATTTATAGTTAATAACAGCATTATAGCGCATTGTGAATCACAGATACCTCGATGCGTTTTATGACTATAAAAAGGGTTCAAAGCTACAGTAGAAAGCAACGAAGATATACAAACCAATAATACACAAAAACATCAGACAGGCTGTGTCAAATATAATGCAATTGCACTGACGACGTAAGAAAATGTAGCTCTTGCATGGAAGTTGAAAAAAATAATTTTCTAGAGACTTACCTGTAAGTAAAACCAGCACAGACGACGGCAACACACGGATGAAATGATTCCCAGTGAACATTTTCCAACCAACTTGTGTCTGAAGAACCAGCGTGCTGATAAAAACAAATTGTCATTTATTGGTGAAAGCATTCACCAGCAGAGAGTTCGTAATCTCGTGGTAGCAGCGGTAAGACACAGAGATCAGATGGCTCCAAAGGCCTGCTGCATGCACATCAGGAATGTATAAAACGGACACACTACTGGGAGGCGGAACATCACGTGTGATCCACCTCTGGGCACTGCATTGAGATTTCGTAAGCACGACGTCATAAGTTTTATACACAACACATGATGAAGGCAAGTTATGGCGCCTGAGATTCTAAATGCCTGTGGTGCGATCTCAGGCAGTATCTGACCCCTATAACAGATCATTTTAGCAAAATCAGAATCATCGTTTTCGAGTTGGGAGTCGTTGAATCAGTCATCCTGAGTTATAAATTCAAACTACAAGTTACCATTAGTTATTCGGGGACGAAAACAGTTTTTGAGGAGACAAACGTTATGATTGATAGAGCACTTTTCAATAAGAATTTTTTTTAAAGGTGTCTCTGTCAATTAGTTTTTATATACTTAAAGTGATTTTTGTTTTAAAATTATATTAATACTAAATATAACCTGAATTTTGCATCGTTTTTCATTAGATAGACATAAATTGAGCCTCTTCCTTATAAAAAAATAATTAAGGAGTTGTTCAAAATACTCACAAACACTCAATTACAATTGCTGTTTACTTTCAGAGTATCTTTGTTTTACCCAATAAAAACCGTGTTGAATATCTATCTGATTTCTACTCTTGATATTATAAATCTGTTGTCAACATTTTGTAGAATAGTATGCAGCATATAAAGTTGTTGGTTAAACAAAGAAAGTCTGTTGCTTGAGCTGATGGAATTCCCGTTTTACCCAAACCTTCAAGTAATTCAGAAATTGGGACCATTTCCTTCACGAGTACCCGTCCCTTATCTCAGTTTTAACTATGTTGCTTTTACTTGCAGAGCCTTTTTTGTAGTGACGTGCAAAGTTTTTAACCGAGCACCTGAGCTGCTTACACCACTGGGAATATGCTAAGGCATAGTAATTGCGTGTTGAAGCCACGCATAACATTGTTGCTGGCGCGCACACCCGAAGTAAAATTCTCTCTCTCTCTCTCTCTCTCTCTCTCTCTCTCTCTCTCTCTCTCCTCTCTCTCTCTCTCTCTCTCTCTCTCTCCTCTCTCTCTCTCTCTCTCTCTCTCTCTCTCTCTCTCTCTCTCTCTCTCTCTCTCTCTCTCTCTCTCTCTCTCTCTCTCTCTCTCTCTCTCTCTCTCTCTCTCTCTCTCTCTCTCTCTCTCTCTCTCTCTCTCTCTCTCTCTCTCTCTCTCTCTCTCTCTCTCTCTCTCTCTCTCTCTCCCCTCTCTCTCTCTCTCTCTCTGGCTCTCAAAAATAAATATATATATTATACATAGGCCTATACTACAATCGACACCAAGGGAACGAGATTGTGATCTAAGTAAACTGATCCAGTGATTCAGGTTTAATAGATCTAATCATCTGATATCATGATCTCCCTTCACCGCATCATTCAAGTGTTGGTTCTGCCAGCAACCGTAATTTATTGCAGGGTCACTGGTAGGACGGAGTCACTAAAGTTGTGTAAATAATGTACATGAAAAGCTCTCTTGCACGCTGAGGAAGAAAAAACAATGACCCAGAGAGCTTATATGAATAAGCACAGTAAACATTTGCTATAATATACCAACATTATTTTGACATCATTCGTCATGCTGAAAACTTCTTAAAAGGATCAACCAAAGGTATATGGAAGGGTGCCCAGTGGGGCCCTCTACGGCCAACAGGCTGTTATTAACCTTACCTGTCACGCTCCTCCCTGACTTCGCTCGGCCCCAGCTGCCTATCCAGGACCGCTTGCGCAGATTCTTGTTAAGGAAGTACGTCATGCGTGCAGTGCTTTCAGTGTGAGTGTGATGCATGATGGGACTGAGCATGGACTGAGCATTAACGTTAACGATACGTTTGCCCATCCCACCGCCTTTGGTTTTTAAAGGGGACGAGCGAACTCCCTGACTCTGAACATGAATCTATGACGTTCACTCTAGAAAACTCCCGGGTCAGAACTGACCTGGATTCCGGGTCCCAGGGGGGGGGGGGGCCTGACCCATTTCTGGGTGATGTTGACACAGATTCCGGGTCTTAACCCATAAATGGGTCAAGCCCCACTGGACACGGATCCGGGTCAATTATGAACCTGGAGTGTATACAGGTAACTTGGGTATGCATCTAAAAAATAATTATTAAAAAGAAATACTAATAATTATATTGCGACCCCGCTTCTCTGAAACCTTCACCGCCTATTTATTATAGATACAGTAAAGTAAAAAAGTCCAACCTAAGAGGATTTACGTACTCTGATTATGATTTACAAACATTTTGAAAAATCTAAAATTTTGGAGATTATGTAGGCCTGTTAGTAAAACTAAGCCGTGGATTATTAATTTGAAGAATTGCTTCGAATATCATGGAGACACATCAAACATTTTAGGTTTGAATGGAAATAAAGGTAACATACAGGAATGGTAGAGCTGACACATAGTGGTCGAGACCAGTGTTTATCTTTTGCATCATTAACCATGTACATGAAATAACAAACCTGTGAAAATTTGTGCTTAATCCGTTGTGTCAGGAGTCAGGAGATACTAGTGAAAAACCATGCACAATTTTCAGCAGTGTAAACACATTGTCCTTATTTTGATGTAACAACCGAAATCAGCTGTTGCGTTTTTATCAACATTTTCAGATACATTTTTGTCGAATTTGACTTCATTTCAGAGGTAAACATTTCACAGGGAAAAAAAGTTCTATTGTAAAACTTCATAATCAGTATTGCTTTCAGACTAAAATAAAACAACTATGTTTTGTATCCTTACCAATCCTGTTTAACACCTCACAAAGTCAATTGTCTAAACTGAGTAATGGCTGCCATCGCGTTTGTGATTTATTCGGGTTGTTGTACAATGACACGATTTCAGTAGAAATACACCTCAATTCATCCCAGGTTGTTTTGAAAAAACCGAATCTTTGAAGTGAGACTCAAGGATAGCTTATCTTTTGCTGAAAATTAATTACCTGCCAATGTTATGTATAGGGTATATCGTGCGAAAGACGATAGTTACTTGTTTACTCAAAATTGTGTGCGTACGGATTTCAATCTTCTTTATTCGTAGAATGCCAATTCCAGTCAAAGCTGTTAAAAATATGCGTGACAATGTTGAGCAACCTTGTGTAAATCGAGTATTCCCTACTGGCAGTCAATAATACAAACCCAGTCCTGTTCAGGAGGCTTAATTTTATTTATTGGCTGCTCTGAGTACAAATTTACGGAGCTTTTAAATGGACATAGGTGGGGAAAAATTCGTTCAAAAGACAACAATCTTCGTTCGAACGTATCTCTAGGCCAAGAGCATTAGCTTTAACCCAGATATAGCTCATAACAAGCTGATTTTTTCAGGATAGGTCCAGGAATGTCAAATGTGCCTAGAAGAACATACATTTTAACAAACCTGCGGCTGGCCTGGCAATCTATCCGAGCAGCTCTGTGGTTTCCAGCAATCCCCCACCCCACACTGTAACCAGGGGACATGTACAACCTTGTGTAATTTTCGTAAGACGGCCCTCATGACAGTGTTTCAATTAGCTTTTGCGATAGCGTCTGGTTCAATCATACTTTCACCATGGTGATGTCGCTTGTGACACAATTATGGATGGCAACGCCCTGTGATGATTTTGTTCAAGGATAGCTGTAATTAGGGAGCGCTGTATCTTCAATTTTGTGAGAGTTTGCATTGATAATCATCAGTGCTTTGATCGGAGTGGCATACTGAAGGCAATTACACCACGGTCATGGTATACTTGTATAAACGCGTTACTTCAAGTAAAATCAACTTGATAATCACACAATGTTGTACATCTCCTCTGGTTAAAGTAACCTTTTTGGTGTTTTTGTGCGTGTGAGTTTGTAGTGACATTCAAACCGAGGACTTACAACAAAAGGGACAATAGGTCCACGTTTGCTGTCACAAAGGTAAACAATGGGGTCCACGTTTGTCGGGACAAAGAGTTGAACAAAGGAGGGTCCACGATTGGAGGTCATTACACACTTGGGTGGGGGTGTTGTCCTCCGGTGTGTGTGTGTGTCCCCTATACGGTAAATTAATAGGGGCTGAATGAAGTTGACTCAGAAGAGGGCGCTATCAGACGAAAATTCTACACAATTCACCGTAATATCGGGGGAGGGGGGACACACACACACACACACGGAATCTTTAGGGACAGAATGTTCTAGAATCCTATGATTTAAAAAACAAGTTACATTACATACGTTTTAGGCTTTGCATTCTAAACGACAATGAGGGGGGATATTTCAGCATTGTGACCTTTAACCGGTGTCTCTACCGATTACCGCCGCCAGCGTCGCAAAGGTATTGTTTTCACTTGAAAATCGCAATGTTGGAGTCTCGTTTTGTGACGCTGGTGGCACAATATTTTAAGAAGTGCAAAGTAATAGACACACACAAAACATTGATTGTACATTGACAGTGATAGCCTTGTTGAGTGTGCTGATATGTCGCTTAGCGTGGGTACACTCTGGGGCCGATACCAGCTTGTTCAGATCAAGACGTAACTTGCCCAGTCCTTACAATTTTAACCAGAACCAAAAACACAAAGTTGATTGATTAAACGGATGACTTTCACAGCTTCCTCTGATTGTATCACCCCTATGGATAGGTCTTCTTGAATAGGCCTAATCTTCAAAAATGTTTTCAGTTAATTTGGGGTTAAAAAAAAAAAAAAAAAAAAAAAAAAAACAGGATTAAATTAAAAATTGTTCTCATAATTTTTCGATTAATAAGAAAATACATTTTGAGTGTGTGCAATTTTGTTGATTGGCACAACGCTAAATAAAAAACGTTATTTGAATAAAAGAATATATATATATATACAGGCCTAAACAAGCTGTTTTTCAGAATTACATTGTTGGGGAAAAAACTTGTTCACACATAATAACAAATTGACTTTCAGAACCTCACTGTAGTTAAACAAATACTGTCTAACTTGTGAATTTCCTTCCAAGTGCTACTTTTAGCGTATGGAATTGTATCAGATCTGGGTCCAAATGAATGACTCTGTTTAATACGTCAGTGAATGGTGAAAATGCAATCTCAACCATTACTCCAAATGTCTGTCGGCTGGTACCAAGCAGCCACTCACAACTGCGTAGATAACAACGGAGAACCAGTGTTAATATCAAATGTCTACACTAGCGGTGTACGCGAAGAATGCCTTGTATTGTGGAGTACACGTTTTATTTTTGTGATTAAAAAAAAAAATGTTTGTTTATTTTATTTGTATTAAAAGTTATTTTATTTTATTTTGCCGTAGGCAAGTAATTAGTGTTCCAATAGAACCCCCCCCCCCCTTACCAAAGTATGACCCTACAACCTTTAACCCAGTTTAGTTCAGCCATACTATTACTAACATAAGTCTTTACACAACAATATGGCGGTCTAAATATCTTGGAAGTGAATCTAAATTATATTAACTCATGTATTTTCATTTTGCATTTCTACTAATGTTTTTTCTTCTGTTATCGGAGACCATGGTTAATTTCATTGTTACTTAAATTATAGGAAATGATTTGCAACAGTTATGTGTATATGCTGGGAATCTAATAAAACCAGTGTTAGATAACTGAATGTATCAAGAGAGTATTTTTATCTAAATACGATTTTCTTGGAAAATGATTTTATTGAGAATGTTATTGAATTTGAGAGTGTTATTGAAACAAGAAAACACACACAAAAAAGTAACCACACTCAAACAAAAAACATGCAGTTTTTAATGATAAGAAAACAAAACAAAAATCACCATATACAACAAAACCGACTTCTCTCCAAAGTGTGAAAAACTTCATAACTATGCAAATAAATAAATGTAGATTTCAAATTCTTCAAAGTTGCATGTATTTTTATTAAGGATTATTGGAGTTTACCTTATTTATATAAAGTTTGCATACAAAAGTATAAGCAGACGAAATTGTATGTGTCACGATATGCAAATAGTAGAAATGAATGGCAGTTCTGATGTCGTCACACAACCCATGAACACGCCCTTTACGGATACAAAAATGGCGTCCTTGCAGTTCAAACAGAGAGGTAAGGAGAACATTTTGGATTCAAACGTCGCATTTGTTTGGCCCATGGGACATGTAAACAGGACAAATGTGAACATATTGTAGTCTAGCATAACTGAGCCTAGTTTTCCCGGTAAATGTAGGCCTTTAAAGCCACATAAATTCAATATTGGTGGCACCTTCCCCTGCGGCAGAGTGGATACAATACAACTTCAAAGGCACCCGCGGTAACGTGGTTGGGTCCGTGAGCTCGTTGTTGTGCATGTAGACATTGGATTAAAGTAACGGTCAATTCAAACTGTTTTTGAGATAAGCTAACAAACAATGTAATTTACACTGCTGAGGTTTGAAGGTTTGTCAGGGGTAATTTTTGGTATATGCTGGGGGAGGAGCTAAAAAAAGTGAAAAATTCGTTGGAAATAAGCATCGAATAATGCTCATGGTTAGCCTAGTAAAGTCATGCTAGTAATAGTATGGATTTCCATATCTGCCATCGTGTGTCATGTGTGGCCATAATTAAGTGAACCAAAATAATGCACTTTAAAACTTATGATGGTTGTTCATGTTTACGTTTATGTAAAATGACATTGTGCATGCTCGTCATACACTGCACTGTCTTCCGTGTGCCGTGCCGGAAGCCTGCGCTGTCTTTATTTGTGTGCAATGTGCGAACGGTGCCTGTGTGCCGCAATGACGAGCAAAACAGCCACAAGAATTGGGTGGTAAATTTATTTTTTTTAAATATTTGTTTTATGCAACTCAACAAAAAGGCCTTACAAGCATTGTGAACGTATATTAAGTGTGTTGGGAAAGTTTTAGTCCTGTAGTACAAAGGAAACTGAAGTTATTGCTGGCTAACGACCATAAAGCTCACCTATCAACGCCCATTTTGAAAACGTAAAGCATTACAGAGGCCCAAAATGTTAGATTCCTATAAGGCTCACATAGTTTCTAGAAGTACCCTTTCCCTGCATTTGGACTAAGACTGTTATTTGGGACACGAATTAAAAAGCAAGCAAAACAATTGCTCTGCTCATGCGTGACAAGACCTAAAAACTTGCGACAATGGTTGACACACAACGGGCTACGCAGAAAGGGTGACGCACGACGGGCAACGCACAACAGGCAACGGGCAACGCACGATGGCAGATATGGAATTCCTTAGCCTAGGCTAAATGCATATGAGAATAGTAAGGTGTAAGACCCTAGGGTACTGTATGCCTACTCTTTTTTTTTACTTTGTTTCAACAATTCACTGTTTTTTTCAAGCATCCGCTTCAAGAAGCTCCCAATGACAAAAAAAGTCTCCTCTACCCCTCCACTTACTCTCCAATGTTCATACTGTGCTCCAATTCTAGACCTCATTTTACAGCCTGAGTTTGAATACAGCCCAGATTTAGAATGCAGCATGCAACACATCTGTCAGAGCTGCATATACTGTGATCGACTGCTGAACATTGAGATATTGCCTCCTGACACAGTTTTTGTTGCTTTTTTCATTACCCTCACATAAAATTAGACAAAAAGCATTGTATGTCTGTGCTTGACAGGGATTGATTTTTCACCTTTCACAATGCCGGAAATAACGGGTCATGCGACATGTGCGACGGTCTTTCAAGACAGAGAGAGACGGCCAAAATTGGTTGTTGTGGTTTGATAATCACATTAACTACACTCGGCCCCACCAGTCTCATCCAAGACAGCTAGCATAGGGCAGACCGAGCAAACACGTTAACGAGTGTTATTAGGCTTTCCTTAGATATCAGCCACATGTCGTAGTCGCAGCCGTCAATTACACAAAAAAAAAAAAAAAACATGTATAGTTGCTTAGGAAGAATTGCGCCTTAAATGAGCTAGCATAAATCAGACGTTTTTTTCTGATCTAGCTGGGTCATTCCGTGCCAACTCACCTGACTGGTTGGCAGGCTCTGTCTTAAATTTCGCTATTTAAAAAAAAAAAAAAAAAAATCCCCTATGGGTGCCTTGAACACACACCTAATTTTAGAGTCCTACTCTTTGGCGTTTCTGAGATAATTATGACCCCCAAAAATTTAAGACCCGCCCCTTCAAATTGGACATTTTGTGTTTATGAGCATTTTAGAGGCCTATATCTAAAAACGTTTAGTCTAATCATGTTCACAATTTTTGTTTACATGAAGGAGTCAAGAAACCATTTCTTTTCTTCTTTTTTTACCTTTTAGTAACTGGGTACAAAGTATTATAGGAAAAAGTTGTAAATCTGTCAATAATGTCCCACATGGTAAAAAACACTTAAAAACAGCGTTTTTCTGCATTTTTAAGTTGGACGCTATAAAGACCCATGCAAATACCCATCAAAGGTGTGATGGTCTATCCTCATAATATGTCATGCACCTAGTTTATAACCAAATGAAATATAAAAGCAATTGGACATTTCACATAGGCATAGGGAGTCTCAAAAATGACAAAAAGTCATTGCGCATGCCAAAATATGGTTTAAAGACCTAACCCTTGTAGTGCAAATGAGCGTTGCTACTTTTTGACAGTTGATTCTAGTTGATGGGATACCAGATACCCTGTATATTAATTTGTAGCTACATATCTTCGCTCATTTGTAGATATAGTCTGTAAAAATGCTCAAAAACACAAATATCAACTTGAAGGGGCAGGGCCTAATTTTTTTGGGGTCATATCTCAGAAATGCCAAGCAGTAGGACGCTAAAATTATTTGTGTGTTCAAAGCACCCATAGGGGATTGTTTAAGCAAAAAATTTGCAAAATCTGAGACGGAGCCTCATAGTGCTAAACTTTTCTGAATTTCAGGTGAGTTGGCACAGAATGACCCAGCTATGAAATTCCCTACTTGGGAATGGTACAATTTGGGTTGCACTTGCAGTATTTATCAACTCTTGATTTCCTGACATCATTGTCTAGCCCCATGATTCATCATGTATGCACCAAACGACGCAACAGGGGTATGAGCTAGCCATAATGGAACTCGGGCGGTTAACACAGATTCCCAGTTTGGATTAGCCTTTAGACAAGGCGCACGCGGCACCCCCAGATATCATGCATGAAAAAGACCATGCAAGCGGCAAAGCGCCTTTACCAACCATTTTGGGGACTTTATGTTTTTTTTTACTTTTTGCTACCGCTTTTGGTTGGAGAAATGTTATGCATAATGCATTAGCTCGCTTTGATGTAGGCCAATAAGAGGACACAATTGCATTACTTGCATGACGTCACATTAACGCTTGTTGCAAACTATTAGCAAGATGGTGACTACCACTGCACTACCAGTACAACCGGTGTTTCGTCAATTAAAATTTTTCGGTGAACTGAAGCCACAGCAGTGTCATGCTATTAGAAATGTATTGGAGTGTAGAGATTTATTTGTAAATCTCCCCACAGTTGGATTAAGACATGGGTTTTTCAATCGCGGACACAGATGATTCCTACCTACCTAGCTATCTACCTCTAGCCCTACTCCTGTGGCCAAAAGATCAAGGATTCAGATCTCTGGCCATCAAGCTTGTTGGCCATAGAATTTGGGCTAACCTACCTCCAATAAAATGCAATCGTGCAACTAGCCAGGCCTATGTTGTGGTTTATCATCATTTGCCATTTTCCATTGTCAAATTATAAGAAATATACCTTTTTGCCAGACAGTATTACCCATCTAAACATAGAAAAGTCTAGCTGACAGTGATTGGTTAAAATAAATTGCTAATACAAATATTTCATACACAGAAAAATCTCCATTCATTGTTTAAGCCAGATGAATGTCTGTGTTGGCTTTTGGTTGAATTGTTGTTTTATTTACATTTAATGGATTGAGCAGTTTAAAAATCTGTGTTTAAATTTACAGAAAATTTAATGTTTTTTCTTCTTCTGTTTTTCACAGACCTACATGTAGGAAGAAACATCAATACCTTCCTTGACCATCTGCAAGAAAATCAGAAGATGAGATGTCAACCTATGAAGGTTAACCTGAGATAGATTTACTCTTTGTCATAGTTTGACAGGATGCAAGACACCGATAACTAACTCTTTACAGGTAAGTCTACAACACTCACAGTTCATGTTAAAAGTACACTGGAAGGGAGTCTTCATTCAGGGCTCGAATTTGGGGGAAAATCCACAAGACCGCAGGGCTTGTTGCTCAGAATTGTTACTGGACCGGAATAATTTTTACAAGACCGAAGTCATTATCAAGAGAAGAAAAAAACAAAACACAACAACAGTTAACATTATACAATTGTTGCCTGCGGTGACATGGTCCATGTTGTTTTGTACACCCGAGGGGCTAATGGCACCTTTGGCACCTTCGCCTCGGGTGCCATTTGCCCCTCGGGTGTACAAAACACCATGGACCGTGTCACCGCAGGCAACAATTGTATAATGTTTTGTTATACCTCTGTCTTGAATTCTTAGTAATATTTTCCTCATCTGAAGGACTCCAATTTCATCAAAACGATGATAATCTCGATCCTTTGCTGCACAGAAAGTTGTCTGACGCGCGTCGCGTGAGAGGAGAGTGGTACATGGTTTGAAGTTCTAGGCAATCCCTCTCTCTCTCATATTTTTTACCTACTTTCATACGATTTTTTCCGCCACAGAAAAATTTAAATGAGTTTAATATTTGACAGGGTAGTATTGACAACTAACGAATGGTGTCAATATTTAACATGTGGTCATAAAAATGATCAGTGACAGCATGCAGTAGTCAGAAACTCATCCTACTGTTGTTTGACATACGAAGCAAGACCTGTGGAAGAAAGACCTTACTTTTAGTCCATGCAACACAGGGATGTGTGGTATTGGAAGCATACAACCGAGACGTCAACATTACATTTCCTACACTATATAACCCGTTTGTAAGGTATCAGACTTCATTGTGACTTCATCCAATGTGTTTGTTTTCTTCACACAAACCACACATGCATTGAAGTAATGTCACAGCATGACATCACTATGGGATGGAGTTCGCTCGTCCCTGGGTGCTTAAACCAAGGGTTTGATGCCAGTGGTGGGCATGAGCAAAATGGATGGGGAAATTTGATAGCGTGAAGAACGTTCGGCCAGGTTGGATTTTCTGGGCTCCGAAATTGATTTAACAACAAAAAGTTTCAAAAAAACTTTTCAAACTGAGAGTCAAATACATTTATTTAATGAAAGATAAAACATTTTATATTATTATTTGGAGCCCTGTTCATGTACATGTACATTTAGGTGTGCATTCCAATTCGCTACTTTTTAAGCAGTGCCCCAATATCCTTGGTTATTCTCACCAATTGTAAAAGAGTAAAACTATATTTGTTTTGTTAACCATTAGGCCAACTGGTTGGCATTTTTAGTTTAAAAGCAAAAAAAGAAAACATACAAGTACATGAAGTAAGACTTAACATTAGCAATCATTCATCATCCTACCATGGATTTGCTAATTAATAAGCATTGAAATAATAATATTTAACTGCACAACAGTTCAATGGCAAGTACAAGTTTAGGGCCTAGTACTAGAAAGAAAAGCAGACTTTATATAACAAGATGTTTTAGTAAACCTAGCTAAAAAGTCTCTAGACAAGCATTAGCAAAGGTTGGGAAAGTGAAAGGAATGTATTTAAGCATTTTCCCAAACGTTCTTTGTATTTGTAAGTATTGTGACTAGCTCTTTTTTGTATTTGTCGGAGCATGGAGGTAATGGCCAGAGCCAATGCCACAGTTCAGAGAAAGCCTTGCTTCATGCAGTCAAACTGCGTTCGTTGAAGCCCCCACAATAAAATAGACGTTTGCTGTAAAAATGTTTTATCGACTGCAAGATGAGTTTTTTTTTTATCTTGTAAACAGTTGTTTCTCAAAGAAACCTCACAGATTTGACTACCAACAGTTCTTTATGAAGTAGTTGTACTGTTACGTGAATATGAAGGAAAATTCATGATATCAATCTGGCAATGTTCACGGCCTGTGTATGTTGTGTACACACGCACGCACAAACATGTTTGTGAAGCCTGTAAATTGAGGACTTCTCCCATTGTTTGGACTTTTTTAGCGGCTTCCCCGTTGGTTTTGTACACAAAAGTGAAGCGAGGACGTCCTCGCTCTGTCAAAACACCAGGACCTTTTTTTTTTAAAGTTCTCGGTTTCAACGGATAGACACGCTCAAACATTGCTATGATTATTTTTAAGCTTAATTTATATTGACTTTCAAAGTCCGGTTCTAACTCGTGTCCAATCATCAAATACTTTATATCAGTATAAAGAATATTTTCTTAGCAAATACCTTTTGAACTGTTAAAATCGACCAATGGGTGGCGCTGTTTCACCTTTCTAAATAAAACCAAGTAACAAATTCACCAAGTCACGCAGTGTTAAAAATGCATCTTTTTTAATCACTCCAGTCCAGTCTAAAATCACAAAGACATTGTTGTAGGTTTACATAAAAATGAAGAAGAATGATTTTCCTAGCAAAATGTATTTCAACTGTGAATATTCACTTCAAAGAACAAAATATATTTTGGTTTGATGCTAAAAAAAATGTTGGAAAAGTATATGGTGCGCGCATGTTTGCAAATGTCGCATGGTATTTGGTATTTCACTTTACAGAAACATACATTTATAATATTTTTTTTGTCTGATGATTTTCACAGACTTTGTATATAACATCAACACCTTGTCCAGAATCATCCATAAAATGGTCTAATGAAGAGGAGTCAACCTGTTGGGATGGTCTGATGTAGATGTACTCTTTGTCATAGTTGGACTGGATGCAAGATAACAAGATAACTTACTCATGACAGGTAAGTCTAAACATCCTTTTGTCATTAAACACTTTAACACGCGCCCGCTACCACACATAGCATCCTTTACTCCTCACCGCGCCACTGAAATTCATAAGATTTTTTGCCTTACCTAGAAATCCGCAGATAGCTTTTGTTGTGATTATTTTCCCCTTGTGGTTAATTACTTGATATTTTCTCGAGTTACAAGTTGAGTTTGTTTTGTAGAGGATGAAATTATCTTTTGAGTGATTTTTCACAGTTGTTTTGTTTGCTTTTCCAAATTGAAGCTTTGAGGTCAGAAACATAAAACAGATCAACTAATATTAGGAAACATTGTTTGCGAATGAAGTAAGCGTCTATTACAGGAAAGTTGTGCACACAATTTTTCTCAACCGTACTGTCGTCTCAAAGAAAAAATGTTACAAAAGTCATTGAAAATAATCACAGCATACCTTTGGAAATGAAAACGCACCGCTCTGTCGCCAACAGATAACTTCTTTACCTAAAACTCTTTGTAAAATCCTTTCAAATCATTGTAATCCGTATGAATAAGATTGATTGTGAAACAAGCAGAAAAGTGCCATCACTGTGCATTGTGCGTGTGATACGTGGTACAAAGAAAAAACAGGTACGCATTGTGCTTCATATGCTTTGGTGATGGGACCTCAGACCTTTGAACTTTTGGACAGGGTCGCTTTTTCTTATGGGGACTAAGCTTGGGCGATACCACGATATTATCGAATATCGCGATACTAGTTCTGAAACGATTACGATATCGGGTCACGTTTTTTTTTAATCGTGATATCGGTAAATCGCGATATCGTTAAGTATCGCGATGTATTTCCTAGCCGAGACGATCTTGCAACAATAAATCTCCTTGTCGAGACGATATTTCAACAATAAATCTCCTTTTCGAGACGATTTGCTGCAACAAAGAGTTGCAAGTCACAGACCGCAACCGCAAGGTTCCCAAACAGATCCGATCCGACGGGGTTTAGTCTTCGGAAAAAACCAACATCAAAGCCTTAGCGGTCAGGCGGTCTCACACAGACGGGTGTTATCACGTGCGTGTTGCGGACGTGCGAGTAGCGTGATCTAATTAGCTATGCACACATAAAGAACAGTCTGTCATGCGCAGTTAACACATTAAATGTGTGTAAGTAATAGGCCCAGGTTTTCATACCATAGGTTTAGAGTAAAACCCGAAGAATAGGTGATTGGAACAACAACATAAATGTTGGGTCAATCATAGCCAAAACTCACACCGTGAGATTTGTAGTAAATTGACGTCATAAAAAAATAATCGCGATTATATCGAATATCGCGATATATTCTTGACGATATATCGTGGCTGAGAAAAAGCGATATCGCCCAAGCATAATGGGGACCATGTGCTACATAAATACAATTTGTCAAACTTCTGAGGTGGTTGCGGGCGGTGTGCGGAGTAATAGGCAGGGCAGTTGTGGGCGGTATGCCTGCTGAAGGGTTGAAAAATACACTGAAAGGAAAGCTGTAGGGATGATACATGTACATTTAGGTATATTGCAATTTGCTTGTTGTTCATGGAGCACCCTCTTGATAATTCTCCTGAAAGATTTTTGTTTGTTCACTGAACTCGGTTAGTAATTTCAGTTAACATTTTTTAAGTTGGCCTGCATGTACGTCAATGTGAAAAATTTCCTAGGCTTTCACTGGTATTGCGCCTTCAGCTTTAGCTTACAATTTGTGACGTTTCAGTTTGTTATCAATTGTATACCATTTTTGTTGTCAAATCAGTTTGTACGTCCATTGTCCAGGGATTGATACAATGTCTGAGTAGGGCCTTCACCATCAGAGGGGCATTGTGATCCATTTTGTTTGTGCAAGCCGTGTTAGCACGGCCAGTTGGGCTGAAAACATGGGCAAAATTTTGATGCACGGCTTGGTCATGTTGGTTGAAGCCGTGTTGTCAAATTTTTATAATTTTAGTGAAAAATTACTAAACTTTGTTTATTTATTTTTTTGTGTGGAAAAGTTTAAAAACTGCAGATAGTAAAGCTGAGATTTGTTTTACCAGTTTCCTTCTTCTTTTCGAATCTAAATTTGATTGAGCCCGAACGTCGACGCAGCCGTAACACTGTGCATTATACACTAACGAGAGTGGATTCGAACGAACTCAGATCGTGATCGATCATGATGGAGAGAGCGTGATGTGCGGCCTTAGTCTGGTATACGTTTTGGTAAAAATCGTTGGTCTTCGAATGCACACATTTAACGTGAGGAGCCAGATCGTGATCATAGACTTCATTTAGTCGCTTCCGACCAAGTCGCTTCCGAGTAATTTATTGACCTGTCTGTCAAATAACGACATCGATCATGCCGTCTTCCAGTAAAACACATTCCTCCATGGTAGCAGATTAGCCCTGGACGATATCGTAAATTTTGACTGGCGATAAATCGTCGGGTAAATATCGCCGATATGTTAATACGTGTATCCGTAAAAAATTGTGAACACGGAAAAGGGGTTTCGCCGCATGCAGGGGGAGGACATGAGCAATAAAATAAACAAACAAGACTTGACTGTATGGATAAACCATAAACCGCTCAGATAAAATCACTGAATTTAATATCCATATTCCATGAAAACAGAACGGCATATTTTTGTGTGCTTTTTATCACTGGTTCCGACACAATTAATTCATGGTTTCTACCTCAACGATTGAACGTTGCGATCTCTACATCATTTACAAGCTTGTGCCTCGGTGTTTATTCCGATCCCCATGTTGCGTAAAAAGGTTTGCCCAACGTTTCCTGACCGCGAGATGATTTCTCACTGAGGGAATTTCCCTTGCCTTTACGTTCCCCTGTCTACACGCCCTTCCTTCACCCCCTAACTATAAAGTTTACCACGTTAGGAGCAAGCAAATCCGCGGGATCGAGGTGATAAATACTATGGGACGGTAGCGTTGCAAGAAGCATTACGTCATAATTATTCACACCAATAGAGCCAATTGGAAAGCGGCCAGTCAGAAATTAGCCAATCAGCCTGTGCCAATCACGTTCGTGCTGCTTCGGCAACACCATGAAGAAAGACAACCATGGCTAGATGGGAAGACGCACTCATGGGGTCCAAAGTTTCCTTCATTGAGTAATAACTGCCGCAGCACACTCAATTACTCGACGTAATTTACATAAGAAAAACATCGTTTACAAATGTTGAACATCTGGTTGCCATCCAATATATTGAATGGTCTGTGGAAGTTAAAAATCCTTTGAATGGAAAAAACATAACACGAAGAAGAATATTTGATTTTAATAGAAGGGAAAGTACGTAACTGCTTGAGGATTGATTAAAAAAAAAAAAAACTTTGAGCAACCAGTCAAGTATAAAACGAAATCATTGCATGATCATTTTCATCCGAGTTTCTTTTAGTATACTTTGAAATTGGTATTTTTTCGCAAAATTTAAACTTTGTTTGGAAGTGCAGTTCAGCGAATGAAATAATAAAAATAAATCCAGTCCTTTTACTTTAGATAAGTATCGCACGCCTGTACAGGTTTCATAAATCATGATATATCCAATAGAAAATATATTACTACAAAAAATTAGGAGAAGGGGTTTATTGCAATGCAAATTCGGTGTCTACTGCAATACTAATACTACATTGACATATGAAATTGCAGCAACAAAGATAGTGATTGTCAAAGAAATAGTAGTTGTCTATTTTTTCACCAGTTTTAATATATCAATAATTATATCTATACATTTATACAATATATATTTACAATCATAGTGTCAATGTCACATATGTTCTTCAAATGGATTAATCAGCTTTATGTTTACAAAAATAAAACAGACTTTCTTCTTTGTTTCAATGTTTAATCATAATTGCAATCACGGAGCAAAAATAGTGGTCGTCTTTTTTCTTTAAAATCTATTTTTGCTGTAAAGCCTCTCTTTTTCAGTTCAAAAAAAGCAAAAAATCTAATCAAAATAGTTCCCTTGTACCAGAGAAATAGGTGCCTGAAATGCATCAGAAACCACCAGAGAGCATCTACAGTAGCCAGAGCTTCCAGGGCCCTTAAGCGGGCACTGGACCCCGGCCGAGTTGAACTCCCACTTTTTCAGTTTGCACTCCCACTTTCTAAATTCCTGGCTAAGACACTGTATACCGCCGATTGGTTACGATTGTCTGGGCACTCTTGGGCAGGGCAGGATAAATCACTGGAGGAGGACACAAAAATAAAGTGAATCTGGCACATCAGCTCTATGTGTCAATTCTCTCTCATTGCCTCCTGTGCAATCCTCTTTATTGCCTCTGAGCAACTCTCGTGTGGAAATTAGATTTCCTTTCTCTACCCTTTAAAGGTTTGTTGAAGGTTTCCTTGTCTGACCTGAGTGTACCCCTCGCAGAACCAATAATAATGCACGCTCTAGCACGCCGATTGTTTCACAGTGTCTCCTCTATTTGAGCTTTCTAACCAGTTGGACTTCTCGACTAATAATGAACGGCCTCTAGTCAACCTCTATGGTCAACCGTCTAGGTTGATCTCTTTGATCAACCCACTGTGCCATTCAAGTTCTCTGTGAACTCAGCTATTAGCCGCCACTTCATCACAACTTAGGCCGTTGGGTTGGCGCAGTGGTATCTTTCCCTCGCCTTCCACTTCTGGGACCCCGGTTTGAATCCTGCCGGGGGCACTATGTGGATTGTGTTTTCAGTCCCTACCTTATTGCATGGGTTTTCCCTGAAAAATTTCTTTGAGGTTTTCCTCCCACGTCTAAAAACTGAAACTTCCTTCCTTGTGTTCTCTCCATGGGGTTTCTCTGTCTAGGTTAAAATCTTTGTGATCAACCCACTGCCATTCAAGTTCTCTGTGAACTCAACTATTAGCCGCCACTTCGTCACAACTGGGGGGGGGGGGTGTTGGGTTGGCGCAGTGGTATCTTTCCCTTGTTTTCCACCTCTGGGACCCTGGTTCGAACCCGGCCGGGGGCACTATGTGGATTGTGTTTTCAGACCCTACCTGATTGCTTGGGCTTTCCCTAAAAAAATTTCTCTAAGGTTTTCCTCCAACGTCTAAAAACTTAAACTTCCTTCCTTGTCTTTTCTCCATGGGGTTTTCGGCTAGTATAGTGATTGAGTTTGCTTTTCTGAGAGTCCTTTGCTTCACAACCACACTCACCCGGTGTTCGTACTGTTAGCTGCACCAAGGGTTCACGCCCTTCCTGTTTGCTTGCCAAAATCGCTTTGTGAAATTGGCCGGGCACACCTGGACAAGCCGCGCTGCATCACTCGGCTTTGACACACCCAGGTATCATCCTACCACTACATGATTGGATGCCACCTGCCTGTCTCGCTCCCGGTAGCCTGCTCGCACCGGTTTGGTCACAGAGACCCACCACTCACACTGCAATCTCCTCCGACCTTCTGCACTAAAAGTTCAAGAACCCTTCACGAAAAAGAGAAGACTAGACTTGTGTCGGTCCACCCAATCTTGTCACATAGGCCCAAGCTTAGCTTGGACTGTCCCCAGTCCAAATCAGCTAAAACCCAACAAAAACAACGAATGTGATGTTTGACCGGCACAAGTCTACTCAGAAAACTAACTTCAAGCTCAATAAATATGCACAATTTTTATACGTATTTTATGGTTCTTATACATTTATAAGAAAATACATCTTCTAGAAAAATATATCTTTACCTACTCTTAAACACAACGGCACTCTAAACTTTTTCGCTTTACTTGGCAAGAAAGATTGTTCACTTCTTTGAACACTGTAAGGCACAATTTTACAATAGACATTTTACACAACTCAACTTAACTTTTTCCTTTCTACAAAATCAAATTTTTGAATCCAAAAATCAAACTACAACTCGTGGTCTCATCCTCTCTTTGGGCTTTTCTGAAAGCCTCCACGGGGATACTTGGTTGGGCTGCTTCGCCCTTAACCAACAACTTTTCCCTCGTGTATCTTTCATCTCCAACGTCTCCTCTGGCGTTTTGTTTGTCCCCTCCTTTTTTTACCAGTTCCTCCCGGCCACACTGCTTGCAGGGTTGTCTTGACAACCCATCAGCTTTGTCCTGCTTCTTTCCAGTTCTGTGCTGAATCTCTATGTCGTACTCGGATGACCCAACGTGCCATCTGCCCTTCCGAGTTCTTAAAATTAAGAATCCATCAGTTCTGACTCTGACTTTCTTGCCATAAATGTACTGTTTGAAATATTTCAAGTACACTTTGACAGCCAACAACTCTCTGAGGGTTACGCAGTAATTTCTCTCTGGCTTGCCATGCTTGCGGCTAGCATAGGCCAAATACTCTCTCTTCACCTTCCTGAACTTGACTCAACACTGCCCC